>CM077519.1:33279976-33304969 GCA_039654895.1 Mongoloraphidia duomilia
AATTTAAATTTAGTGTTTTTTTGATGTTTTTTCTTAACAAAAATCTCCTTATAAATTCAATCCGGCATATTTCGTTAAAGTATAAATTGTGTCGTTTTTAAGCAAAATATTCATGAACTCTTACAATACATATTGGGATTTATCAATGGTTTCTTTTGCATAAAAGTTAACGAATAAACAGTAGGAGTTCACAAAAAAATGTTGAAAAATTACATTCGAGATAATGAAAGGTTTTTCATACATAAATGATCAAAATACCGTCTTATGTGAGGTTTCAAGCAATTTTATAAGCTTGGTAAAACGAAACCATGTTGCAGAAGTTCCGTGCATTACGGGGGTAGCTGCATTTAAAATAAATCCTATTTACTTAGTAAGGATTTTTTTAATTTAAACTAAAGAGATTTATTTTGACAACCCCACACAGATGTATACGTACGCAAATGTAATCAGAAAATTTTTAATATTATTTAGTAGGCTGTCTCGAAAACGTATGTTTGCTTTAAAACATAAAATATGAGCGTTTTAAAGCTTTTACACAATTTTCCTTCTAACAGACGATGAGTTTATAAAAAAAATAAATGTAAATTAAATGAACATCAACATATTTTGGTGCGTATTCTGAGATATTATGTTGACATATAATCTTGACGCGACGCGGTATCCTTTGAAACTTCACAATAATTAATAGTTTATTGTATGTAGATTTTAAATACGACTGTATTAAAAATTTTAATTTTGGAAAAGATTCAGTCAAATATTGTAGCCATTAACGAAAATAAAATTTTTGCAAAATTAGTCAAAAAATGTTATTATTATAGAAATAGATGTAAAATATTAGACGTTTCGCCATTAAGGCATCATCAGTAATAGTAATCTGTAAGGAGAAATTATTATTTTTATAATTTAGTAATAAGTAGTAATTAAAATTAGATATAGGAAAAAAAAGAATTTTTTATTTTTAATACTTACTATGCATTTTAAAAGTTGTATTTTTTTTTATTATAGTTTTAAGAAATATTGTATTTTATTGAAATTTTGTAGTAATAATATTAGTAATGTTATATGAAATAAGAAATACATTATTGAAAAATATTTGTAAATTTTGTATAAAACTTAAGTGTTTGCAGTCGAAGCGTCGGTATGAAGTTGGCTATCATTTTTATTGTAGTAGTAAAATTGTATGATTCAAACATTATAACAAGAAATTTTTTTATATTTTTTTTTATGGTTTTATGTGTAAAGTATATAAGTCAATAGTTGAAAACTATTAATCTATTAAGTTGTAGTATATAGTATGGAGGTTAGAAATATCAGTTTGATAATTAATAGTGTGAAGTGTTTTCTTTATATAGATCATTTCTTTTATTAAACGTTTTTTGTAGTTTTGTTCTATTTCTAAAATTTTAATGTTTTTAAAATCAAAATTATGTAGATTATCAACTGCATGGTCACTTAAAGCTGTGTTAGGAAGATTAGGGTTTAATTTTTTCTTTTGTATGGAAATTGTGTGTTGGTAAACGCGGTTTTTCAAATATTGTTTGGTTTGGCCAACATAGGTGGCATCACAATTTAAGCAGTTAATGGAATAAATTAAATTTGATTGAAATAATTTGGGTGTTTGATCTTTTGTTTTAGTATATATTAGGTAATCTAATATATACTAAAACAAAAGATCAAACACCCAAATTATTTCAATCAAATTTAATTTATTCCATTAACTGCTTAAATTGTGATGCCACCTATGTTGGCCAAACCAAACAATATTTGAAAAACCGCGTTTACCAACACACAATTTCCATACAAAAGAAAAAATTAAACCCTAATCTTCCTAACACAGCTTTAAGTGACCATGCAGTTGATAATCTACATAATTTTGATTTTAAAAACATTAAAATTTTAGAAATAGAACAAAACTACAAAAAACGTTTAATAAAAGAAATGATCTATATAAAGAAAACACTTCACACTATTAATTATCAAACTGATATTTCTAACCTCCATACTATATACTACAACTTAATAGATTAATAGTTTTCAACTATTGACTTATATACTTTACACATAAAACCATAAAAAAAAATATAAAAAAATTTCTTGTTATAATGTTTGAATCATACAATTTTACTACTACAATAAAAATGATAGCCAACTTCATACCGACGCTTCGACTGCAAACACTTAAGTTTTATACAAAATTTACAAATATTTTTCAATAATGTATTTCTTATTTCATATAACATTACTAATATTATTACTACAAAATTTCAATAAAATACAATATTTCTTAAAACTATAATAAAAAAAAATACAACTTTTAAAATGCATAGTAAGTATTAAAAATAAAAAATTCTTTTTCTTCCTATATCTAATTTTAATTACTACTTATTACTAAATTATAAAAATAATAATTTCTCCTTACAGATTACTATTACTGATGATGCCTTAATGGCGAAACGTCTAATATTTTACATCTATTTCTATAATAATAACATTTTTTGACTAATTTTGCAAAAATTTTATTTTTGTTAATGGCTACAATATTTGACTGAATCTTTTCCAAAATTAAAATTAATAGTTTATGTGAAAATGTAAGTCCGAAAATGCTTTCTCGCTATATTACGGAGAAACAAACCCGCATTTTTTGCCTGGGAGTGCAAAAATGTATCCGTATTAAGCACAATTTATACAAAGCTTTTACCAACAGTTAACATTTTTATTACACTATGCTAGATGACCTGACAAATAGTTTATCCGTAAAGGGTAACTATTGTGTTTTTTTTTAATTTGAAATAATTTAAATATTATTAGCAGTTAATTCATAATAAGCCTGCAGCTGAAATAGTAAGTCTTCTAGAACACAAATCAATGGCAAGGGTGAGATAATTCGTTTTTTCGCAAAATTATTAACGGTATATCTGAACCACAATTATCCAAAATTACTGCTCCAAAACTTACCAGAATGGTGTCCTTAGGGCCTAAATTGACAAAAAGTGGCATTTTTAGTGCGATAATTTTGAACTCCTAGCATTTCTGAACTATTGACATTAGACATTGTACGCCATCGCATCGGGGCGGGGACTTTTTTGTAGGAAATTTTATAGGTACTCTTCAAAATTACTGATATGTAATTTTGTTCTATTTGATGATTCTCACACCATTTGGCGTAAAAGCTGGCAAAATACATTTTTAACGTTTTTTTTTACCTTAAGAACGCCACTTGGGGAGATTTAGTCGCAGTAATTTTAAATAATTTTGGTCCAAAGTATCCTGACCTGTACACTTTCGATAATTTTGCGAAAGAACGAGTTATTTTGCGCTTGCCGGTTCTGTAAAAAACAAGTTTAAACTTAACAGGCCTATAATTTTAATTTCATTAACAGCTATTATATGCTATTAGGTAGAAGAGTAAAACAAAATAGTAGATAAGTTCTATAAGAGACGACACCTCAAACAAAGAAACGACTTTTTGACATATTTGGACGAGCCTGACGGTTCTTTGTATCTACTATTAATTAGAGAAAGAGAGAAACGCCACTCGAAAAGTTTCTACTCTTATTTATCAACTTGTGTCATTAACAAATGTGACATTTTATAAATGAACATTTTTCTTTCCTATGATTTTATTATTTTGTAATTTTTATTAATTTTTGAAATGGCAGCGCTGTTCGCGAAGCAATTATTTGCAGTATTAGGCATATGCGATTACAAGAGAAAACTGGCCATAAACAATTATTAATATTAACCTCTCTTTGCATAATAGTGTAATATTCTCATTCAAATAACGTTCCCACGCTAGACTTGGCTACCACTGAACACCTGAGGCCATTATTTGAAAAAATCAACCTCTGTTGACTTTTGTTTTCAATTTCATCCGGCTTTTAATAAAAAGCCAGCGGCTATTGTAACCCCGGGTTCAATTTATATACCATTTACTGTACAAAGTTGTTACTTTATTTGCGCTATTAAAGGGTTCAGGTAAACGCCAAATGAAGGACCCAAAAAATTGAAATAAAAATTGAAACAGGCGAAAAATTGAAATAAAATTTCCTGGAAAAACTTACAACTTTAAAAAAAATTATAAATTGCATACGTAATCTTTCACACGTAGCCAAAACGTTTTTCAAAAAATTCGCCTGAAGGATCGGTAGTGTGATTCTTGGTCCTTCATTTAGCGTTTACCCGAACCATTTAGCTTTAAAAATAGCGTCGGAAAAGCGGGAACGCCGAGCTTCTAATTCTAAAAAATCCACAATTTTGTGACGCACTGTCGTGTGCTGCCAACGTATAAAGTGCTATGGTTAAAATTAATATACTTATAATGTACAGTATTGGCCAATGCTCAACAAAATTATAATATTATAGTATACCTAAATGTCTTTTTTTATGCACAATGGGTTGAAGCTTTTATTTTCACTTTAAATAGGTGATTCTTAAATTCTGTTGTTCTCAGTAATCGAGATCAGACAAAATGTATTGTTTAGTGAATTAAATATATAAAAAATTTGCTTTATTACTGTTTGCTTGGAAGAGTTTTCTCTAGAGGTAAAAGCAGCACGTTTAAACAAATACCTTCAAATACATAGGATTTTTTGGAAAAAAAATACATGCCATTCGATTCTCCAACAAACCAATCAGAACTCAAGAGACATGACCAGCGCGTTCCCTATCCTATTTATTTATTTATTTATTTATTGTAGATTATAGACACGTCGACATCTATGGTCATTAGCGTCTTAATAACATTAACAAATTATTTAAAACTAAATGACGTCACAAAACATCCATGAGCGGAGATGGGATTCGAACCCACGACAGTCTGATCTAATAGGCCGCTACGCTGACCATTAGACCACACCGTCCTCTCTATCCTATTTAGTATTAATGCTTACTATTGGCACAAAAATGAGAAAGAGATACCTATAGCTATTGTAGACGACTATCATTATCTCTATTAGACATACTATAATATTGCATTGTCATGAGACTATATAATATTTAAATATGGTGTTTGCTACCTCTGTATTTGATGTCTGTCTGTATATCAGTTATAGCTGCTGATTTAAACGGTTTTAAGGTCCTTTCTGTCAAAATTTGTCGATATTTTTGCCCTTTAGGTAACATATATGCTCTTAACTAGAATGGGATAAAAAAAATTCGACTGATGACCAGTCCTATACTTCCCACCTAGTATATATTTGCAAAAAATAAACACTTTTTTTTTATTCTTTGACTTGGCCCAAATAACCTTAGCTGTTGGTGGTCTTTAAAACACAATTTAATTTTTATTCTTTGAAAAAAGCATGGCCCTCTTTTTTGTTTGGTGATATACTGATGGCTAACTTAATATAGCAAAAATCATGGTTACCTTGATTTACGTACAATTTTTATTTTTTTTAGTAAAATATTTTTTTTCTCGAAAACTATACATTTTAGAGAAAAAAAATATTTACATTTTTTTCATATTATAACATCTAGAATTCATTTATATTTTTTTTTACCTATGTTAATACGTGACATTGAGGACGTTTTCTGAATATCTCAGGATCCACTGAACCGATTTGACTCAAAATCTAATCAGATCTAAGTTAAGGGCTGATAAACACAATAGAACAATCGGCATGCCCGTATGTTGTTCCGTTCTTAAGATATCGAAGGCGAAAAATTGACCACATACACACACACATACACACACACACATACACACACATACACACACATACACACACACACACATACGCGCACACACACACATACACACACACACCCATACACACACACACACACCCATACACACACACACACACATACAGACATCAGTCAGAAAATGATCTTAAACGATTGCTAGGGTCTCAAAACGTGAAAATTTGTTAAAATCTCGAAATATTTTTTTCGGACTAAATCCATTACTTCCCTACCATAGTAGAGGTGGGAAGTAAAAATTTATCTTTGATTAACAAATACTGTAAGGTGTTCAAGCTTCATTTTTAAATGCATGCAATTATAAAACAATAATAACAAGGAAATTTAGAAAATAAAATGACGCAACTAAGCGTAGTGTTGAAATGCAACAGATACAAAAATCAGTACTTTAGAACTCTTTTATGTCAAATCTTTCCCTGACACTTTGTATACAAACCTTCGTACGTTTTTTTGCTGCGAAAATTTACAAATAACGAGAATATTATGTATATTATTTTATTCCGACGCGACTGTGCTTTTAGTTTTTATTTCAACAGACCTGTTACATAAACGGCAGGATGTAGCAACATTGTTAAAAATACTAAAAGCTGTTTCATCGCAGCACTGAAAATAAAACTCAAAAAACAAGGTACGCTAAACCCAGCAATACTTTGTTAAAGACATTTGTAAAAATATATTTGCGCCATACCGGAATTTAATTATAGATGTACATATAATATAAATTCCAATAGGAATTAATTTTATTATTTCCCACTCTTCATTATATAATATATAAAATACAACGTCTATCTGTCTATGTCTGTCCGTTTGTACGCTTATTACGTTGTACGTTTATTAACTTCAGAACTATTGGTCCGATTTGCATGATTTTTTTTAATTTACAGATATTGTCTGGTCATGTTATAGGCTACATCTAGCTGACCGGCCCGGTTTCATCCGGGTACAAATCGCACTTTTTTATATTACAAAAGTATATATTTTATTGCATACCTAGGTGTTAGAAAGACAGATATCATGAAGTAAAGATGCGTTCTACCTACATTATCAAATAGTAATGAATTCATTCTTTTTAAAACAGTCTTTATTAATATTATTATTCTAGACAGGATTATACATTTCAATAAATAGACACAGATATAAAGGATTAAAACCGCTTTTTTTGCTTTCAGATTTTCTTATAGTAGGAGGGCTGGAGCCGAGTTTGGTCATCATTCGGAATATGGTATGGAATACGGTAATATTATGTTCCAATACAAACGGACACTACGTTTCTGCGCTGGCGAACAGCACAGTGGATACGGGGGGTAGATACAGGGTGATTTACACCAGGAGGCGAAAAATAAAAATTCGTGTTCAGGATTGAGTTTTCACAAAAAGTGTGAAATAAGTCTTTTCTGATCGGCCTTTGTCTTGGAGATATCGATGCATGAAGTTTTCTGAACTTATTTAATTTTTGTCCATAAAATTTTTAGTAAGTCATGGAAATTGCTTAGAAACAAAATACTTATTTACTAATAATTGTTGACAATAGTTAGTCAAATACTTTGCGTGTTGCGCTTGGTTTTTCGTGTAAAAACAAAAATAATGTCTTCATATTTTTGACAAAAATGTTATATTTTTTTACAATTTACACTAAAGTCAAAAGCAACACGCAACGTATTTGATCAACAATTAGTAAACAATTTCCATGGCTTACTAAAAATTTTATGGACAAAAGTTAAATAAGTTCAGAAAACTTCATGCATTGATATCTCCAAAACAAAGGCCGAAGTTATTTCACATTTTTTTCTGAGAACTCAATCCTGAACACGAATTTTCATTTTTCGCCTCCTGGTGTAAATCATCCTGTATAAGGGGTGAAAGTAGCGTCTTTTTAATCAACATCAACGAGATATCATTTGAAAATTTACAGAAAGAAAGATCACGATATATTGAAGAGAATATTCGACGGGCGGACAGCTAAGTGGACACAAAGTAAATAGCGGACAGCAGTGAAGTTACCCAAAATTAATGTAAAAAACGTCATCTGGAATATGTCCACAAATTGGACAGGCTGCCATAGTAACTTATGTTTATTCGCTCTATCCGCCTGCTATTAAATACTCGCGGCCTATACTGTGAATGTAAAGATGGCGACGCAAATGAACTGTCAACATTTTTTATTACTTACTGGTATGTCAGAAGTCCCAGCTGATGACATAATAATTTGTTTCATAATCATCAGCACTTTTTCAATTAATCGTATATCGTGATCTTTCATTTTGTAATTTTTCAAATGTTACTCAATGATGTTGATTAAAAAAAACAACGCTTCTTTTACCCCTTATATCTACCCCCGTATCTACTGGGCTATCTGCCAGCGGGGGGGGGGCATTCAGAAATGTCGCCGTGAAAGTAAAAGTTCCCTAAATGCGTTCAGAAATGCCGGAAGTCTATCCATAGGAACGGCCGGCGATTATCTAAATGCGTTCAGAAACGTAGGTAACTGTTCCGTGTGGAACTCGAAATTACATTGCTCTCTGAGAGTACGGTAGAAATTACTTGAGATGCGCAAAAAAATATTCATAAAAAATTAAAATCTAAGGGCGAAGCTATGAAGAGATTAATGTAAAATTTGTTATAAAGTTATGAAATAATATTAAAAAAAACTTATTTTCATTAATTCCAAGTTAATTAGGTTCTTTATATTTCTGATGTTTTTAATAGTTAGGTATAAAATTTGAAAAAAGCTCGCAAATATAACCGCGAGCGTTCAGAATGTTTACATTCCCTAGATTACACTGGGTACTTAAAGGAGATCACGTGACATTCCACGGGGACATATCTGAACGAAACCCAGCACAGAAACGTAGTGTCCGTTTGTATTTGAACATATTACAGTAAAGTTTGTTCATATTTCGAATGACGACGCAAACTTGGCTCCAGCTCTTAGTCTATTAGAAATGCTCTACATCCTCGAATCATTTTTCGGAGTGCTCAACGCTAACGTCGCGTCGACTTTTCTAGAGTGTTCAAAAAGTATGCTCTATTTAAATGGGATTTCGATCAATAATCCGTAGATAGAATGCAAAAAATAAATTACTGAATTGTAATCCACCAACCTGGTCGACGGATAAGAAGTAGAAAAAGCAGTAAAAATATGTCACCATTGTAAACATTTTCTTAACATTATTATGATGAAGTTACGAACATGTTTTTTATATAATAATATTATCTAAAAATTAATAATATAATAATTGTTCAAAACGTAATATGTAATAAAACGATTTCAAACGTGACGTAGATATAGTTTGCGCGTTTTTTTTTAAATTAACATCATTTTACTTGTCTAAGATTTGGGGACTTATCGTAATGCTATTTGTAGGCTACATTTCATTTGGAATATGAATACCTATATAAAAAAATACTACGAAGGCAAAACACATCTGAAAATTTATCCGCAGCAAAAAAATTTACAGTGTAAGCTTAAAGAATGAAATAAAACATTCGATTTTTTTTACTGTTTGGACGAATAACTTTTTTGTCATCTTGAATACTTTTTTAACATAACGTGTCCACAAGTTTACGAATTCATACAAGGTGTTTTTGAGTTTATGCTATTATATTTTCAACAATAATAGATAAAACTCTTCGTAATATATATTTGCAAAATATGTTCATTTTAGAAAAAAATAATACAGCTTTCTTAACAAACTGATTAGTCTATTTTTTTAAATAAGTTCGCCTCTGTATTTAAAACCAGCATTCCGCTATATTAGGCGTAAATAATCTTGTCGTTCTTTAAAAAAAAAGTCATTAACTAATTGTTAATCTATTTACATGTATGAACGCTGATGACCGCAGCTGTTGAGCGTCTATAATCCACATTTATGAATCGTGATTCATGTGTAAGACAGATTAAATAGTTTTCATTGTCAGCGCTTCTATAGCCCTTCCACTCTTGTGTCTTACTTTTTTCAACCGCTCCCCACTTTCGTACGCCGCGCCGTTTGGTTTGAACTAAATAGAAATAAACACAGAAGGCAAGGGCTCCCATTTTATAGTTAGCGTTTTCTCACCTAACGGATCCCGTAAGCACTGACTTAAAGAAAGTCTACTGCACTGTGAATTTACTCACAACTCATACGTGCATCGATATTAAATTGTTAGGCCAACGAAATGTCCGCTAAGTTCTAGCAGTCATTTATTCAACAAACTGCCTCTGGCAATTAAAAATACTGAAACTTTTAAATTCAAACATAACCTTGGCAATTTTTTAATTAACCGGTGTTGTAGCGCTAATAATTAACTAAATTTCTAATATAGGTATGTATTTGTTCAATATTATATTTCTGTTATTTTGAGAAAACACTATTTTGAGTATTTTTGGGTACAAGGTCATCTCAGATTTTTTCTATGGAAGGCTGTAGAGTGTCATGAACGTCTATAAAACAGTTACTAATAAATACCTCGAAATCATACAAAAGAACTTTTTACCTGTCTGAAAGATGATCTACAATGACCTTTTATATACCAAATAACTGTTTTATGTATGTCAATAATGAATTATAAAAGCAGCGTCTATAATAATCTATAAGCCGGCATTATAAAAATATACCCTCATTTTATGTCTTCTTGTCTGCACTCACTAATTTTCTGTGTCCAGAATTGCATTCGGACAATCTGTATAAATGCCATGACGCTTGACTCTCGATATACGCGTTCTCTCGCACTCACGAGCTCACAAAAGGTTATTCTACTCGCACTCACTCTTCAGCTTTATTTTGGCTAATTAAAGCTAATGGCAGCAGGATTTTTTAGACTGCCCTTCCTCAGTTTGATTACCTACATCGTTATCTTCCTTTTAATTAATGTTATCTTATTCTAATAATAATAATTTTATTGTTGTTCGTATTGCAAACAGCAGAGCATGTCATGTAAACATATAAACAATATATAAATACATTATGAAGAAAAAAACTTCAAAATAACAGATAAAAGTATATTTTCCTTATGCCGCCTTATAGATTATAAATAAATTTTATTGGCAGAAATTTACAATGTCAAATTTACACCAGGTATAAGTTCGTATCAATTCTAACAGTAAAGAAAAGAGGTAGTGCAAAAAAATTGTAGGATAGAAGTTATCGGGTTAGACGTTAAGTTTCATCATGGATTACTGAAGTTTTAGTGGCATGTGCTGCAGTGGTGTAGTACAGAGTGAGTAGGCGGTTCAAACTCATCAGAACCCATTTAAAAACTAAATGAAAAAATACAGTCAAAATTATTCTAATCAAAAGTTTGCCTCGACTGCGATTTTATCATACCCTTCCATTGTAAATGTAACCGAAGTCGATTACCTACATGTTTTTTTTCAGCTTTACCTAGTCTTATTCAGGAACTTGAAGAAATTTAAAATAAAACTTCAGATGTGAATTTTAATGTGTATTCAAAGTAGGAAATAAAATTTAAATTTTAAATTTTATTTTAGTTTTTTCAATGGCAAGTTCTTAGAAAATTCGAAATGTTATTTAATATTTAATAAGCTACGCCATTGGACTGTACAATGACTTTGACACTTTGATCTTCTCAAATGTGCCTAACGTGCGTTTTATCGAAACTTTTCAAAAAAATTACTCTTTTCTTTCATGCCAATGACTTATTCCAGCTGTCTGCTTACAAAGCGGGAATTATTCAGATGTACCATTTATGCTTCTCATTCTTCTTTAGGCGCAAACAATGAACAGAATTTCAATTCTTCAAATGAAATGATTTGAAGACCACAGGGGAAAAATGATCGATGTCACATTTTAACTTTTTTGTGATAAATAGCGTCGGTGGTAGATTATGATGGATACTTTCACATGTAGTAATACAACATGTAGAAAGAATGATCGAAGTCGCCTAGATATGCGTCTGAAATAATGTACACAATGAATAAACGGTCTATGTCCCCTGGTTTTACGTGAAAACGATCTAAGTCCATTTTATAGGTTATAGGTAATACTATAATATTGTATAATATAAAAATATACAAATTTTCTTTTTTTCAGGTCATTTAATACGTCATAAGAAGAAGTATCAAGGTTGTCTTGTTTTGTTTTTTTTTATTAAAAGGACTATACATTTTTGTGTTAGGAATAATTAATATTTTTATGATTTTTTTTAGCTTTATTAACTTCCCATTGGAAGTTATTGTAATGGGTCCGAAAATCGAAATCAAAAAGGAAAAAAAATTTTTATATTTCAAGGTCACTACACTATTTTTACACTACTTTTAGAAAGATGTCTGTGTGTGTGTATGTGTGTGTGTATACGTACGTACGTACGTATGTATGTGTCCATTTCTTTCTAAGACGAAACCTCGAGAATGAAAAATGATATCGACTACGTTGGGGTGCCAATCGACGCGTATTAACGTAAATATGATCTGAAAGAAATTTTTTCAAAATCGGTTCAGCCGTTCTTTTTTCTTAACCAAATAACCTCCAAAAAAGTAGATTTTATACAATATCTCGCGAATAAAAATTTATATCGACTTCGTAAGGGTGTCAATCGAGGCGTGTTAACGTCATTTTGATCCGACATAAATTTTATAAAAATCGGTTCAGCCGTTTTTTTTTTTTTTTTTTTTTAATTATTGTTAAAAGTAAATAATAATTATGTTTTAATGATTAAAATGATTACTTTTCTGTGTAATATCTAATTTAATTATTATTATTAAATATTTATCAAACTGGGAAGTTCGTCGTGTGGACCTCAACGGTCGCACTTTAGTTCTAATAAACGACCCACCTCACGGCTTGTTTTTAAAATTTATTCAATATTTTTTTAAATTAAAAATCACTTGATTAAAATCATAATATTATTTTTACCGTTGATTTTAATCAACTGATTTAAACAATCTTCTAAAACCTGAATAGGATATTTATGGACTTAGATCGCTTTTACGAGAATAACTTTGAGTTAGATTTAAAATTTTGAGAAAAAAAATGAATTAATTTATGCTAATGTTTATTAATTATTATTAATTGAAATAAAACATGTACAAGCATTTAATAAAGCATATTGCAAATAATTTCTTTGATCGGTTTTTAATTTACGAGTCTTTAAACTTTCAATTTGCTATAACTCAAAACTAAACAAATGTGACATTGATCATTTTTCCCCTGTGGTCTTCATTTATGATTGTCAGAAATTAATTTTCAGTTCGCTGTACAGATTGAACCAAGGGAAAACACAATGTCAGAAGTACATTCTGTTTTATAATTGAAATATGTCTGATATTTGAATGGCATCGTACGTATGTAGGTATGTCAATAATTTTTAATATTAAATTATACTAAGAATACAATAAATTACAGCTTTGCAATTATGTTAGATTAAATATTGATATTATTGTGATCAAATCATTAATTAATATAAAACTGAAAGGAATTCACACAAAAAAGGTTAAAAGAAAAAACACCAAAAGGAGAACTTCTTAAGCAAAGTTTACATCCGAATATATGTATCAGAACTTTTATTGCGGTTGGTGTTGGAATTTATAAAAAATAGCACGGTTTACAAACCTCGTCTAGTGACAAAGAATGCTCTCTTCTTTTTTACTTTTTACTAAATCACGGAGGAAGAAAGACAAGTGGCGGAAAGATAAATTTTTAAAAAGATGAAAAACGTATATAAAGTTCGCTCTTTGTGTACAAACGGAACTTGTACTAAAACAGAATTTGCTTAAAAAATTACGAATTTTGGTAACTTAAATTTTCAAAATATTTAACATGAATTTTTGGAATACTTAATAAAAAATTTTTAATTTTCATTTTAGGTTTTCATAATTTTTCGTTAAAAATTACGTTTTGAAATTAAACTGTTCGTTCAATCAAGATTGAATTGTAAATTATAGACGCTCGATAACAGAGGTCATTAGTGGGTTCAATCAAGAGAAGCGACAGTAGGGGAGAGTTGGATAAAACGGGATACTTAGTGTTCTGTCTCACAACTTTTTGAATGAAGTAATGCAAAGGACTATTTCTTGGCTCCTGTTTCCCTTATAAATGGACTTTTGATTGCCACCATCCTTTATGAGAAAATAGAAGTCACATAAGAGAAAAAATTTTTTTTTTTTAAAAGTAGGAAGTATCCCGTTTTAGCCACCTAGTCGGATAAAACGGGATACCTATACTTTTACAAGTTCCATAACGTTTATCCTTCAGGAAAAAGACACAACACGGTAAATTTAAAATATATTGTGAAAAATACAAAAAAAAAACATAACAAAACTCACTTCTCATAAAAAAACCATGTAGTTGGATAAAACGGGATACCTCCCGGTATTATATTACCCGCTATTATATTACAACGGGAGGCATCCAGTTTTAAGCAATCACACAGTGTCCGATTTTACCCAACTGTTGATTGCGAAACACGTGATCATATTTTAGTAAATAAACAAAGCAAATTCTTAAAAACTGTTGTGCATAACTCTAGTAAACAAACATAGTATTCTCTAAATCTACTCATTTTCGGTTAATTTTGCCTTTAAACTGAAAAATCGACTTTTGAAAACACGCCAAACATTTTACTTTAACCTAACTTTTTGACACTTTCACCTGTCACGTCATCTACAGTGAATCTAAAGTAGATACATCACTTGCCGGGCATAGGTAGACTTCGAGGGTTATTAGTTCCGCCCCTACTCGATAAATCGTACGACTTGTTTTGAAATAAAACGTGGTATCCCGTTTTACCAGACCATCCTGTTTTATCCAACTCTCCCCTATATAGATGGTACACATATCTTTATATTCTTTATAGAAGAATCTTCATGTCGCGGTCAGTTCAGTTCAAGGTTATTATATTATGTGACATGTAATACTACTAAATATAAAGCTTTTACTTGCGTATTAATATTATATAAATGTATTACGCTTTGAAAGATACGGTGTAAACTAACTGATCTTGATTACATCTCGTCATAGGATTACCAGAATATTAAACCTTGCAGGATAATAATATATTTGAACAACTTCACGAGTATAAAAATGGAAATTATTTTACAATTTTAAAGTAAAGATTTTCTTAATTATTGACGAGTAATGTCTCAAGACGAAAAGCCACTGTTTTCCAAAATTTTTAGATAAAATTGCCAGTTCACTCATTTATTTTGTTGGGTAAATAATTATTTTAAACGGTTTTTACGAAATTTGCAAAAATATTAGTTTGTTATAAAAGTATTAACTTTTGTTAGAGATTTACTAACACAAGTTAAAATATTATTACTTTTCTTTACAAACCACTATATTTTTGCACATTTTAATGTGAAAACCGTATAAAGTTCTTTAAAAATTTTTAAGTTTTTTAAAAATAACAAAAAATTTCAAAACTAGAACACTCCATTTTTACAAACTGAGCAGTTTTGAAAGTTAAATGTCTATAAAATTAAGAATGTACTATATCTAGTACAACAATATTAAAAAGTAATACAGCATCGATTCATACAAATAGTTTCTGACATGAATGCAGTATACCTACATCCTACAATAAATCGTTGCTTACGAAAAAACCATATTGGTATGGTAATGCTACGGTGTATCGTATTTCACGCCAGAAAATTTATTGTACGACAAAATACATTCAAGCGTAGCGTAGATTATTTTTAAAATATATATTTACACATCTCCAGCGTATATATTCTTCTTTTTATTCGGTTAATTGGATGCCAACACGGCAATATCAGATGATTTAAATAAAATCCGAATAAAATCCGTTTTGCAAACAATTACGTAAAGTTTAGTATCTAGGATGTGCCTAGATATTTATATTTTATTAATAAATTCGTATCAGTAATTGTTTATAATATATACTTGAATGTACTATTGATTTTGGAATGAATAAAGAAATAAAGTTTTGAGTAGAAAACATAAATATTATACTAAAACTAGGTATTATAAATAAGAGGTAAAAACTGTACAATCAAACGATCGTAAAAATTCTGTTTGCAAAACATTTTTGGGCAAAAGCCTTTGCAAAAACAAAACAAATTATTTAGAATGAGTTCACGTTAAACAGTCCTTATAATTATACGACGATGCTGGGCGAATGCTGGGTAATAATACATCATATTAGGGTGAGTTCGACCACCCGTATCAGTTGTTTTTTTCGAAAACGGTTAGTCGTAGAGAGATGTGTCAAAAATTTGTATTATAAAAGCCCTAGGTAATAAAGAATCGAATGGTGATATTTTTTTCCGGGAAGGTCGGCTTCCCTACTAGTTTGCTCCAGAATGTTCAGAACTCCGGAATTATAAATGTAACGATAGGTCGAAAGTGGTATTGTTGAAAAGATCTTTAAAAAATTAGCAAGTTTTGTACGGATTTTTTTTTTATTACTGCCACCCCTGTTAAGTTATATTTGTTTAAATTACTAAATTGAAATGTCATAATAACGAACTTTTTAAAAGTCCGCATTTAAAATCTAGTTACCTATCTATCGATCATTAAACACTGAAGAAGTACACTCACAGTATAACCAGAAGAGCTCAGTAGTATGTATTAATTAATGGAAGACAGTTTGAACACTTGTGACAATGTCTAAGGTTGCTAGATTTTTAATGCCGACTTCGATCGTTATTATGAAATTTTGATTTAATAATTTCAAACGATTGTTACTTAACAGGGGTGGCAGTAATTAAATAATTTTTCCTACAAAACTTGCCTATTTTTTAAAGAGCTTTTCAACAGCACCATTTTCAACCTATCGTGCTTTCTAAAATTCCAGAGTTTTGAACATATAATAATTTATATTTATACTTATAGAAATTTACAGGGGTGGCAATAATAAAAAAAAATTTCCTACAAAACTTGCTTATTTTTTAAAGATCTTTTCAACAATACCACTTTCGACCTATCGTTACATTTATAATTCCGGAGTTCTGGACATTCTGGAGCAAACTAATAGGGAAACCGACCTTCCCGGAAAAAAAGATTATCACCATTCGATTCTTTATTAGGGTTTTTAAAATACAAATTTTTGACACAACTCTCTACGACTAACCGTTTTCGAAAAAAACGACTGGTCGAACTCACCCTGTATATTAGCCCAAATGCAGCATCTCTAAGAGGCTATTTTGATACTCCTTAGCTATAAATTTAATTTTCATAATTTAATATTCTAGTTAAAAGTTTCAAAGAAAGAAATATTTGTGTGAAAACTTTTTGGATTCCGATGCCAAAATTGGATTTAATCCAGTTAATAATGATTATTTGATTATTGGACTGTTTAATATAATATACTAGCGGCCCGGCCCAGCTTCGCCCGGGTGCTAAGAATGTATGGTTTATTATCCCCCCTGCGAGAAATTCTCCCCCTGTGAAGCGAAATCGGACTGGTGGTGTTTACAATATTAGTAGGATTCCGTCTATACGCTAAAATACAAAAGAATTTCAAAGTTACGTTTTGTTACTATCCCACAGAAGCTATCACCCCGCGAGAAAATCAAAATAAAATATAGCCTATATCACTCGGGGATAGTGTAGCTTTCTACTAGTGGAAGAATTTTTAGAATCGGTTCAGTAGTTTCAGAGATAAGAATTTATGATTTATTACCGCCGTCCCCCCCGCTAGAAATATTCCCCCTGTGAAGCAAAGTCGCCTGTCGTTCTCCTACAGTTTATAATATTAATACAGTGTATATTAGTATATAGATAGTCAAAATCCTACACCCTCATTTTACCCCCTTTGGAGTTGAATTTAAAAAACTCGAATAGCCTATAACCTTCCCTAATAAACAGGCTATCTAACAAAACAAAAATTCAAATCGAAGTGGCGGTTCTCGAGTTATAAGCGCACAAACGGACAATATAGATAGTCAAAAAATCCTACACCTCCGTTTTATCCCCTTTGGGGTTAAATAAAAAAAAAAACTCGAATATCCTATAACCTTCCCAGATAAACGGACTACCTAACAAGCAAATTTTTTTTCATATCAGAATGATAGTTCTTGAGTTATAAGGACACAAATGGACAGTATAGATAGTCAAAAAATCATACACCCCCGTTTTACCCCCTTTGGGGTTAAATTTAAAAAAAACTCGAATGACCTATAACCTTCCCAGACAAACGGGATACCTAACAAAAAAAAAATCAAATCGGAGTGGTAGTTCTCGAGTTATAAGTGCAGAAACGGACAGACAGACAGTAGGTATAGATATAAAAGTATAGAATATATAGATATCTTTTTTGCCATACCGACTACAAAATAGCTACTTTCGATGTATGTATAGCGGCCTTTAAAGAGTCGTTTAACAGGAAAGTGTGCGGAAAGTGTTTTACTTACAGCATTAGGGCGGTAAGTAAAAGATTGTCATAGCAACTTCCGTTTATTCGCTCTATACACCTGTGTGCGCCTGCCATTACTTACTCACAACCTTCACGGCAAACTGTAAAAGTAAAGATGGCGACGCAAATGAACTGTCAACATTTTTTTAAAATAAAGTGAAAAGTGGGTATTTTGTAGCGGGTATGGCAAAAAATACCATATATATCTCGTGCGTAATGGTATTATGACTCGTGTGACTGTAATGTAATCCATTACACATCTAGATATACAATCTACCATTGATCCGAAATATTATTGAAAATCTAGCACTGTTGTATTGAAGCAAACTAAGCCAAAAGGTTGTATAGTGAATACATCGATTTAAAGCTGAAAGGTCGTATGTGTACTTATATACAGTACTAGCCGTTACCCGTGGCTTTGCCCACGTATATTTCGATTTATGTTTTATTGTCCCTCCCCCCCGCGAGAAATTCTCCTCCTGCGAAGCGATGCCGGGCTGGTGGTGTTTACACGCTCAAATTTTATTAATACATTACTCACTCGCTTCAAAAATAACTTCCATACAAATTTTCATCCCCTATTTAACCCCCTTAGGGGATGAATTTTTAAAAATCCTTTCTTATTGCTCACCTACGTTATATAAGGAACTCCTGTGCAAAATTTCATTCTTCTAACTTCAAAAATGACTAAGTTCCATACAAACTTTCATCCCCTATTTAACCCCCTTAGGGGATGAATTTTTAAAAATCCTTTCTTATTGCTCACCTACGTTATATAAGGAACTCAAGTGCAAAATTTCATTCTTCTAACTTCAAAAATGACTAACTTCCATACAAATTTTCATCCCCTATTTAACCCCCTTAGGGGATGAATTTTTAAAAATCCTTTCTTATTGCTCACCTACGTTATATAAGGAACTCCTGTGCAAAATTTCATGCTTCTAACATCAAAAATGACGAACTTTCATACAAACTTTCATCCCCTTTTTAACCCCCTTAGGGGATGAATTTTCAAAAAAAAAATTCTTAGTGCTCACCTACGTTATATAAGACACCCATGTTCAAAATTTCATGCTTCTAACGTCAAAAATGACGAATTTCCATATCAACTTCCATCCCCTGTTTAATCCCTTTAGGGGTTGAATTTCGAAAAATCCTTTCTTAGTGGGTGCCTACGTCACAAAAGGAACCTACTGTCCAAATTTCAAGTTTATATCTTTAGCGGTTTGACCTGGGCGTTGTCTGTCAGTCAATCAGTCAGTCAGTCAGTCAGTAACGGAACTGTTTTATATATATAGATAAACCAAATATCGAGAAGGACATCAGAGAAGCCACATAAGTACCCCGGTCCAGACATGAGAATGTAAACAAAGGAGCAGCAGCGTTCTACTGTTTATTGGATTGGGTCGCCGGAGCGTGTGCGGTCAACCATTCTACAGCTGTTTCAAGCGCTTTACATTTACACTAGGTAGGTACATAGTATAATATTATACCTACTTATATTCTGTTTACATGCAACAGCACCTTCGATCGAGGAATTAGAAGATGATAATATTAATATGTGATAAATTATTGTATTTTCTTTAACTCATTGCAATTTCACATGAGATAGACAAACTTTAATCTAAATAATACTGACTGATTTATATTAGGATTAATACGAAATGTTACAATTACCACAAAACACCAAACCATAACAAACACTCTCGACGTACGTTTCGCCAACCAAGTTGGCATCATCAGGAGATGATTAAAACTAAAGACTAAACAAAAATTACTGCCTATTTATAGGCTACCTAATTTTAATTACCTGAAAACTAAACTAATTTACTAAATCAAAAAGCAGGCTACCTGGAATTGGGCCTTTGTCACTGTTCATAATATTATGTTTACACTTATGAATCTCTAGACTCTCTACGGCGTCTAGTTGTCTAATATTAATGACGTTTCTAATTAATTTTAAATTACTATTGTCTATTTTATGGTCATTTTCAAATGCATGTTGGGCACCATTCGTAAAGTAATTTCGTAAAAAAAATTTACAAGGGTTGAGAGAGTGCGGATAAAGTACGAGTATGCATTTGCATACCGTATAACGCACTCTAGTAATAATAGCCACATTTTTAATTTTTTTTACAAAATTTCTTTACGAATAGTCTTTATAACAATTATAAGGAGTATTCGTAAAGGAATTTTGAAAAAAAAATTAAAAGTATGGTTACTCCGAGCTATTCTTAGTAGAGTGCGTTATACGGTATGCAAATGCATACTCGTACTTTATCCGCACTCTCTCAACCCTTGTAAATTTTTTTTACGAAATTACTTTACGAATGGTCTTTATAATTGATGTCAAGTATAAATATCGTATTTTCGAAAAAAATTGTCGGTCTGTCTGTCTGTTTGAGCGCTGTCGATTTGTATGTTTGGTTGCTTATAAGTAGAGAACTACTGCATTAATTTCGATAAAATTATAATTGATCGTTAGCTTTAAGTTCAACTTAAAATAATGGTACAAATCATTATGTTAGGCCCTCGGGAAGCAGCATAATCCCGTTATGTAAAATCGAGGGGGAGGAAGCCGCGGGTACTTTAATAAGACAAACTATAAATCGTAGACAAAAAATGTTTATACAAAAGTTGTAGATAATGTCGTCCTCTACAAGATTGATAATAACCATTTTTTACAAAAAATGGAACGGAACCGAGAAATTCGCAAAAAACCGTCTATCGTGAACTTGAACCTCGAATATCTGGCAACGCCGGCACGATATCGATGGGGACTTTTTACACGTTTTTTAAAACACCATAACGAAGGTAAATAAAAAAAATCAGCTAACTGGGAATTTTTCTGCAGTGGAAATCTAAAATTACTGGACTATAAAATGCTGCAAGTATAAAATAGTAGATTATATTATAATATATAATATATGCGTAATGGGGTATAGTACTGACGAGTTAGTGACATTATGTTAAAACGATCGCTAACGAGTTTTAACAGTCACACGAGTCATAATACCATTACGCATGAGATATTTGGAATTTTTTGCCATACCCACTATAAAATAGCTGCTTTTCAGTTCATTTTCAAAATTTTTGACAGTTCATAATCACATCACACATCAGCACTGAAATAAAGTAAGCTGGAAAGCTTACTCCCTATATCTTGTTGGGCGTGGAAAGCGGGTAAAGACAGATATAGTTAATATGGCCACCTGTCCCTGTTCTATTACAGTCCTAATAGACTGTACGACAAAGACAGGTGGCCTTATTAACTATGTCTGTCTTTACTCGCTAGCAGTGCGTCAATTTATACATTCCAAAACTTCTATATATCAGTGCACATCACACAATCTAGACTTGTTACAGGCATGTATACAGGGGTGGTCGCGCCGCATTATGTTATGTACATGACTTCTAAGTTGTCTGTAACAAGACAGTCAGTAACCGTGTGGTTAAAGGCGTCCAGCCACATGAACTGCACAAGGTATGAGGTTCGAACCCATAGGCGGAGAATGAAATATTTGATTTTTTCTTTATTTATTATTAACAATAATAAATTAATAGATATTTATGCAACAAGTGTCTAAAGTGACGGATTATATGACAGTCGCGATGTTGCGATACGAGCCTAAGGTTATGTTGCATTTACACCAGAACAAGTGTGAGTTTATTTCGCTCGCCTTCGGCTCGCGCGATAATCACGCGAGTTCTAGTATAAATGCAACATAACCTTAGGAGAGTATTGCAAAATGGCGGCTGTCAGATTCGTCACTTTAGACACGCTTTACATACACTATTTTTTGCAACTGCTTCAAAAGTTTAATTTTAAACAAATAAAACACAATTTAGATAGGTAAATAATTTATTAGTGACATTATAGCAAACTAATCTATAAATTAGTATTTTACGAAAGTGTTTTAAAGTAAAACAAAACAGTATTACATTATAGCACGGAGTGCGTTAAAATTTATTTTAGGCACTACCGTTCGAATACAGCAGAAGCTTCCATAAAGAATCACTTCACAAACGGTACACACTGTACACAGCCATCTAAAATTGAACTTTTGTTGAAAGTGTTGCAAAAAAAACATTTTTGCCATACCCACTACAAAATAGCTACTTTCGATGTATGTTGTACTAGGTAACTCTGACATTTTTCCTATATAATATTCTTATTCATATTATTTATTATTATTTTAGATTTATATTTTGGTTCTGCGCAAATATTATAAGATCTAGCTTGCCGGGTATCGACTGTGTTACCCCAGTGACAAGTTTTATTTTATAAGTTGTGTTGTGAGTGTGAGTGCTATGAAGGTTTTTCCAAAAACAGTAATCAGCGTTTATTGTCAAACAATGAAATCACCTGGCAACGGAAAAACATAAATGGCAATAAAAAGATGATGCAAGTCGGAGTCACGATTGAGGGCGGATGTCTTAACTGAGGGTCCAGGAAACGCTTTCGATTCCAATCTATTTTTCATTTCTTCAAGCGCGTCTGAGTATCAACAGGCCAATTTTCAACATGAATCAAAAGTATTTACCTTAATTCGTTTGCACTACATTAATCACTATTATCCTCTGATTTCTCAGCCGGAATTCGGTAATGTATAGTATTTAAGCTTTGTTTTTCTTTTCTAATTTATTTTGGGTAAGTTCCGTCTTATTCAATTATTAATTTTTATATTTAACTAAACATGGCGGTTCATACGAGCCAGTTCGCTGGTTGAAACTCGTCAACTTCATGTGATGCGCTCTACCAACCTAATTTAAATTATTAACAAATATTGTCTACAATCATTTCATCGGCCTTGACTGAGATTCAGTGTTTACATTATATAACTTCATGATCAGCTGATCGAGCCTATTATTATACTGTTCACTTGCTTTATTTAAGTTAGAATAAAATTATTATTACACGATTTGATTTCTTCATCTTATTATTACTTCATATACCCGAATCGATCCACTGACCGCAATTATCCTCTGGGATTCGTTTAAACACCTCTTGCGGCTCAGTGTTCGGTGCGGGATATGATCTAATCTATCCCAACCTTTTGTCTCTTTTCTTTTAATTTAACAAGTGGGAGAAACGACTACAAACCAGCCACAGAATTCGCACTCTTACAATGTATAGCGGCCTTTAATGAGTCATTTAGCAGGCAGGTGTTCGGAAAGTGTTTTACTTACCACACTAGTGCGATAAATAAACGGTTGTCATAACGCCTTCTGTTTATTTGCTCTATACGCCAATACTTACTCACGAACTTCACGGCATACTATAGAAGGAAAGATGGCGACACAAATGAACTGACAAAACTTTTTGGAAATGAAGTGAAAAGTAGTATTTTGTAGTGGGTATGGCAAAAAATAACATATACAGGGTATTTGATTGGCACCAACATAATATTGACTTTGCGTGTAAAATATCTCCATATGTATATTAGAAATCGTGTCCATCGTGATTATAATAAAATTAAGAAAAATCGCAGGATAGTGGACAAAATATTTGATTTATTTAATTAAATTATACGAAACGTCGTACATTTAATTAAATAAATCAAATATTTTGTCCACTATCCTGCGATTTTTCTTAATTTTATTATCTCCATATGATCAACATTTTATCGATTATGACACATAGTAGGCTAAATTTGAAATCTAATCAAAACCATGGCAACGGTTTAAAAGTTGTTATATTAAAAAAACAATTTATTTCTGCAATATTTTCTACTGTCAAAAATAAATTTATATTTTTAATTAAATTACTTCTAATTTTTAAATAATGTCTTATTCAACACTTGAAAAAGTTGAAATGGTTATTTGGGCACTATCTGGAAATAGTTACCAACAAGTGGTTGATATGTACCTATAGTGGTTAAGTATGCTGATAAACAGATCCCTACAGTGCAAGTTGTGAAAAGAGCAGTTGATAATTTTAAGAATACTGGTTGCGGTAACACCGGGCATAAAAATATTACAAGAAATTGTCTGAGCCAGGCAGAACTTGAAAGTTATGTTGAAATCATTGTTCATGTTAAAAGAAATCTAAACATAAGTGTAAGGCAATTGGCAAATGATGCCGGAATTAGAACATATTGCGCTTATAAAATTTTAAGAGCTGCATTTCGAAGAATGTGTGTTTTAATATCCCGTTTCTTTATTTCAGTAATAACAGAAGACATTTTTTTGATAGGTTAACTTATTGTACAGCATTTTCTAGCGAAATTTTCGACAATTTATTATAAGAACTTATTTGTGATTTTAAAATTGTATTTTAAAGACCACCAACAGCTAAGGTTATTTGGGCCTAGCACCAATTCATATTTTCAATTCATTATTTATTTTTTTTTTTTAATAATAAATTGAAAATCCAATTGACACTTTTACCAGCTCTCGGGCTAGAACTCGGGAACTGGGGACTTGTAATAGAGGAACCATAGCAACGCCATTCTAATAGTTTTGGTTCGCCATCTAATAGTTTTGGTTTTTATATATACCGTGTGAGTTTTTTCAAAGCGTACATAGACTGTTTCACAATTTAAAATAGTGGTATAGACATTGTTGGTATCTATCTGGTCTGCCTGGAAACTGCACACTAAATAACGCAGAGACTTGTCGACAACTATTTACCCCAGAATACAAATTGTACATAAGAACCTTTTCTTCCACGGTGTAAATTTTGTATAGAAAAAATATTAAATAAATCTCTGAACTTATAAAATTTATTATCACAACTCAATAATAATAAATTGTAAATAAAAACTTTCGTTTCCATAGTTTCTAACAATATCTATACCACGATTTTAAATTGTAAAACAGCCTATTATATTGTAACGAATCTAAGCAGGCTGGTTGCAGCCTTGATTCGTTGGCTTAACATGGATCACGCAGCCTTGAGCGCGAAGAAATATTCTGGTTGACAACAATAAGAAAACCCGCCACCATGGATATAAAATGACCAGGAAAGTTCATATA